>CM028354.1:1112621-1134323 GCA_016618105.1 Dendrobium huoshanense
AAAATACCCCTAGCCTTTAGGTGATAGAAAGATATCCCTAAGCTCCTTTAGAAGTTATCAAATTTCTTCTAACAAAATCAAATTCTTTCTAAAGATACCAAATGTCTTTAGAAATCTCTTTTAGAAGTTGTCAAAATACTTCTAATTAATCAAAAATCTTTCTAGAGATCCAAAACATCTCTAGGAGCCTCTTAGAAGTTATCTAAATACTTCTAACCAAGTTAAATCATTTCTAGAAACATCAAATATCTCTAGAATTCCTCTTAGAAGTTGCCAAAATACTTCTATTCCTATCAAATCCTCTCTAAAGATATCAAATGTCTTTAGAGACCTCTTTAGAAGTTATCAAAATGCTTCTAAACACTCTTCCAAGAGTAATCTAAAACTCTTTCCTTAAGGTGATATATAGAAAATCTCCTTATCTTTGTAGATCTTGCCTGAATTCAAGTTTAGGCTTTCATAGATCTCTCTTCCTCTTTCAAATCATACTCTATTTGATTTGGAAGATCTCGTTTGATCATTATTTGGTCAACGCCAATATGTGTGGCGTACTTCTTTTCGTTCACCACACATATTGGGGGTCCTTTTGTTGACGAATATTTCGCACCGACTCGACCCCGATCGCGCTCGATCGACTCGATCGATCGACGTCGAGACAAAATCAACTCAAATTAGACTCCAATTTAATTAAATTAAATCAATTTAATTAAATTAAAATTAAATCAAATCAATTCGAACACCATCGAGCCCAATTCGACGCAGTTCGACACATTTCGGCGTCGATCCGAGTTCAATTTCGCAAAATTGACTCAATCGAACAAAATCGGACCCAAATCGACTCAAATCGATTCGGGTCGAACCCAATTCGGAGCTAATTTCAGCCCCAATTGGCTGATTTGGGCTCAATCAACTTCCCAAATCAGAAAATTGAAACCTAGGGCTGAGATTTTCCCTCAAATCTCACCCAAATTTGGGTCCAATGTACTCAAGTACATTCTCCTCGTTTCAAGTAACGAGAGAGCTTCATAGGCTCATTTGGGCGGCTCTTTGGGCTGTCCGTCCGAAGCCACAGCAGAACAAGGCAATGGGGAGCTCCTTCGGCTCCCTGCTCTGTTCTTTCCTTCGTTCGTCCCGACACACAGAGAGAGCGAGCGAGAGAGCAAGGCGAATCCCCCCTTCGTGCGACTCCACCAGGCGGGAAATCCCTCCCCATGCGCGACTCAACCCGGCGAAACCGAGGACCCCTGCGTGCGGCTCCCGTGCGATTCTTCCGTCCCGACGCAGAGAGCTCCAACGCGCGATCTCCTCCCCTGTTCGCGACCTCTAGACCGCGCAGAACCCGCGTCCGACTCCACTTGGACGGTCGGCTGGACCTCCTGAGAGCTTTGTCTCACTTACTTGCCGGATCTCTTGAAGCTGCCGACCTTCAGGCTCGGTCCAAAGCCCCGATTCAGTCCGGATTTTGGCTGGTGTGGCATTGCTTGTGGAAGAACGTCCCTACTCTCTTCCTCCTTCCTCTCCGGCGACCTCGAGGCGAGTTGGAAGCTGTTGGAGATTTCCAAACAGCAAAGGAAAGCTTCTAAATCCTCCAAACAGTGATTTGAAGCCTTCAAAACATCTTGGACAGCAGTGGCGAGTTCCGGAGCAGCTTGGACAGCGATTTTGGAGCTTGGATCGGAGCTTGGAGCAACTTTGGAGCTTGGAGCGAACCTTGGACAGCAACTTGGACAAAATTGGAGCGCTAGGACAAACCGGGGAAGGTATACCTTTGAAACTTAGTGAAACCTAGGGTCCCCCATGGCCATTTGTTATGTGGTTGACGCCTCCAAGCCCTAGGTCCGTAGAAACTTCAATTTTCGCTCTCCTAAAATCCTATATCCGCTGTCCACTTGTATAAATCATGAAAATTAAGTAAATTTCCATGATTTGTCCTCATGTGAGGGCTAAAAAGATAGCGGCGTGGCGATGGGGCGTTGAATTTGTGTTCAACGTCTCTATTTTTGCATGAGAATAATATCCATATCATGTTTAGTATTCTTACCTATGACCAAATCTTAGGTTTAGTAGCTCGCCCAATGTTTAACGAAATGTAGAAGTGCGAGGTCTCTTGTCTAAGTGTGGCACGCGTTAACATACCCTAAAACTTGTATGTTTCAACTAGATTAGCACATGCATGTGTTAGTTTCACACCGCCATGACATTCACTATTCCCCTAAAGTTGCTAGAAGCTCAAATATGCATTCCAATTATTTTTATGAAGTTGTGGGATCTTTTATGAGCATTATTAGTTCATGTTTCAATCCCACAATCAATAGATTGATTGGAAGACATAGTTGAACTTCTCCAAATTTAGGGAGACAAAGCGAAACTCTCTTTATTATGCGCTTTCATTTTGTTTAATATTAAATTAAGCTTATGTGAGTTGTTGTCTTTGATTGATCGCTATATGTCATTGGCTAAGGTCCTTGTATCCAAAATTTGCAAAACCTTGAATATGTCCACCAAACTTGTGGGTGCTTGTAAAGCAAAGATGGGGTGGTCTATGGCTTCAAGGAGCTTATAGATTGCACCCCATCATATATTGGAAGTTTGTTGGACATGTTTAGCATAGTTTGTAAGTTGATGGGTTAAGGGTTTTAACACAAAACTTATGCACTTGGTGAAGCTTTCGAAAAGACAATCGGAAGCCTTTACCCTTAGGCTCCCCTTTGACTCTAGAAAACTATTTCTTAGAGCCTATCCATAGGATTTCTAATAACTTTCCATCCTATGTCTTTAGATCCCTAAGATGATATTGCATATTGTCTTTCTAGGAGAATCGTAGGAGCAAGTCTGCTTCAATCTTTCCTACCCAAATCATGCCAAAATTGATTTGGAAATCTTTTCATTGAGTTGGAAGCTCTCTAGTAGTCTTCCCTTTCTCATGTATGAAATTTGGAATATCTTAAAGCATCCATTTTTCTTTGCATGAACAAGTCTTAACCTAGGACCCCAAAAATCCTAGATTCAACTCTCTTTGCTTGTAGATACAAATTCTACAACCACTCGCCTATCTCTCTCTCATGCATGGTAATTTGGAGCACCACAAAGCTCCATCTTTTCATTGCATGATTGTTCTCAACCTAGGATTCCAAAAGCCTAGGTTCCACTACATGTTTATTCTTAGATCCCTCTTAGATCTTGCCATAATAGATCTTTAGGTTTCTCCTAGAAACTTTCAAGTCCCCAAAATCATATCAAATTTGATTTGGGAAAACCTTCTAGTGCATTAGAAAGTCTGCCTTCCCTCTTTCAAGCAAATCCAAAACATTTGTAGGAGAGTAGAAGTTTCCCTTCCTTATGTACATGTCCTTCATGCTTAATAGTTGGGGTGTCCTCTAAGTCCCAATTATTTTAGTCCATGAATCAAAGTTTTAGGAAACAAATCCTAAAGCCTCCACTCCATTTGCTAATAATACAAAATTAGCATACAAGCACTCTTCTCATATGCGATGATTTGGAACTCTCAAAATTCCAAACCATCGTTATATGAAAGTCTTGTAGCATAGAACCAAAAATCTAAGCTACCTCTTTCTTTCATTTTGAGACACAAAAGTCAATGAAGGAATTCCCTTTTAGGCTTAGAGTTCTAAATCTAGCCTATCTCTTTTGCCTAACCTAGCATAGGAAGAAGGCATTGCATCATTGAACACAAAAAAAAAAACTCAATGATTTGTCTCTTGATTTGTAGTTTCAAACTACAAATCATCTCTTTTTGCATAACACTTGGAGCTTCCCTAAAGCTCCAAAGATGTTGCAAGAATCATTAGAAGCTTGGAACCAAACTCCAAGTAATTCACTTCTCTCATTTGTTGAGACAAAAATCAACAACCCTTACATATTCTTCATGCATGATACTTAGAGCATTCTCAAAGCTCTAAGTGTTAGAGTGCATGAGTCATTTGAAACTTGGAACCAAATCCCAAGTTCTCCTATCTTCTTTGTTGGCACATAAAACCAACGAATACCTTCTTATGCAAGATATCCTAAGGCTCCTCAAGCCTTTAAGCATTTCATTGCATGAGTCCTCTCGTTTTAAGACCAAATCCTAAGTCTTTTCTTCACTTGTTGATAACACAAAAGTAACAGGTGAACCTCTTCTATTCAAGTCTCCTAATCATGTCAAAGTTGATTTAGGAATCCTTTCAAGGCCTCAAGGTGCATCCTTCCTCTCTTCAAATGAGCCCAAAACATTTGTAAGAAGGTAGGAAGCTCTCTTTCTATGACCCAAAGGTTATAGGAAAGATCTCCTCATTCTCCTAACCTAAATTAGGAGAGTGTGCATCATTCTTTGAATGTCAAATGTTCAAGGAACCTTCGAGAGTTTGCAACTCCAAAGTTGCATCTCATTCTTCTCCATCCCTCCAACCCAATTTGGAGGAATGAATTTCCCCTCTTTGGATACCAAACGTTCAAAGGAAATCCTCCAATTTGTAATCCCTAAGTTGCATTTTGGACAATTCCTTTCCTACAAGCCCAAATTGTAGGAAACCTCTAAATTTCTCTTCTTTAGCCTAGCTTCAAATTAGGCAAAACGAAAGTATCCCCCTTTGAACACCAAATGTTCAAGGGCACTCATGAATGTGGAACCTCTAAGTTGCACATGATTTCTTTCTTCTACAACCCAAACGTTATAGGAAGACCCTCTCATTCTCCTAAAGCACAAAATTGGGAGAATGTGCACTTCTCTTTGAACACCAAATGTTCAAAGAATGTTTTAGAAGCTTGCAACCCAAAGTTGCATCTTCTCTTCTTCTTTCTACAACTCAAAAGTTGTATGAAAATCTCATCCAAATCTCCTATTTGTTGAATCAAAATCGACAAGTAATTCAATCCAAATTCTTTTTTTTTTTTTTTTTTTTGTTTGTTGAACCAAATTCAACAAATAATTCCATACCAAGCAAAGGAATCAACTCCTAGCTTTCTTTCATTCTCCTAACGCAAATTGGGGGAATGAGTTCCTCTCTTTGGACAGCCAAAGTTCAAAGAATTCTTGATGTGTAGGCCCAAATCTATACATCATCTTCTTATGTTTGCTTTATCCAAACTTAGCAAACTAAATACTCATAATTGAACATAAAAGTTCAATGATAATCTCTTCTGATTCGTAGCCCCAAAGCTACTAATCTTCCCTCACTTCTATAGGTTCCAAAGGCCTTAGAAAATGTCGTACCTTAGCCCAAAAGCTATAGGTCCTTTCTTCTCCAACTCCAAAGTTGTAGGAGATCTCTTCTCTCTTTAACTCCAAAAGTTAGAGAGAGTTCCCCTACATTTAGCCCAAAAGCTAAGTGTTGGATTCCTACCTTTCTTTTCTTAGCTCCAAAAGCTAAGGAAAATTTCTCAACAAGTGGCACCAAAAGCCACATGTTGGATGCTCCTTTCTTAGACCCAAACTCTAGAAGGACCCTTAGTGTGACATACCACACAAGCCTCACACACTTAGGTGCACAGCCCCTTAGGCATGCTAGGATTAGGATTTTTCTTTGTGTGCGCATGTGATTGATGTTGTGGATTGATTGCCCTTGTATTGTCTGCGTGTGGGCACTTGCCCTTAAGTGGTTAGTATAGAAATATAAATGCTTTTCTGTGCAGGTGGCCATATCTAAAAGGGGGCGCTCATAAATGATAATAAACTGCTTGCATGACAGGTACCGCTTAAAACCCCCCAAAGATGTGGCCAATAGGGTAGAAGCAGGGGCCTAGTGCTTAGCACTCTAAGTGCTAGGCCAATTTTGAGATGATCATATTCTTGCTATATAAACTGCCTCCTAACTCTGTTTTGCAGATTTGAGCCTTTTTTTTTTATCATGTATTTGGTAGAAATAGGATGTAAAACTTGTGGGGGTTTGGAGCAAAGGAAGGGAGCAAAGAAGATGAAGTCCAAAGAACTTTTGTAAAGCTTAAAGACCCCACAAGTAGAGTCTGTAAATGTTAACTGGGTTGTATAATGGCAGGCAACTCAGCTGCCAAACACGTTTGTAATAACTGGGACATTATTTACATTTCTGTCTTTATTTATATACAAAAGCATGTGTTGAAGTGTTTACTGAGTGCGCAATAGAAAAAGCATGTTTTTCTTAGGTTTCTTCTCTTGTTTTTGTGGGTGTGGCCTGGACTTGATTACGTTAGGCTCTTAGGGTAAAAAAAACTAAATTTTCTACCCCTTTAACATTGTAAGCAACTTAATGATAAAATCAAATTAGGCTCCATGCTTTACAAAAAGAAACTTGCATGGCTCCCTTCAAGGAGCCAAGTTTTCAAAAATTGAAAATAAACATGCATGGCCAAAAATGTGTTGCATATAGAAAGCCCTCACTTAAGGATTAGATAACAAAAATCTTTTTCTTTATGAGTCAGCATATGCATACCCTCATAATTAGGCATCTTAGCCTCAAAGCTAAGTTATAAGCCCTACCTTCTAAATAAAAACAACCCTACCACTCTACATTTGCATTGAGACTAAACAACATGGTTTTAAAAGCGATTAGGGGGAGTTTAGCTGGTAGTCCCTTCCAGGCGGGACAGTAAATCCAGAGGTCGGGCGGGCTATGCCTCTTGTGAGGTGTAGCTTGTAAGTCCCTCTTTGCACTCGTTAGATCTAGGTTCGAGGCACTACCTATCGGTAGTCCTCACCTTAGTCTTAGGGTCCGAGGCAAGGGTTGATTCCAAATCACCCTATAAGCCCTCATCTTTCGGGCAGTTCCTCCAACAAGTGTTGTTGGGATGTAAGCCCTAATCTTCTAATAAAATATCAACTTAAACAAAATTTAGATTCAAAAATGTAAAGCCTAACATAGGATAGTCCGAGCACCTCTGAGTTTCCCTCAGAATCAAGTGCTCCTACTTCATCTCCTTTGGCTCTCATTCCAAAATCTATATCTAAGTTGATCAACCTCTTCCTTGAAATTCCTAAGGGCCAAAACCTTTTGCAAGACTTTCATGGATTTCAAAACAAAAAGATCAAGTTTTAGCCAACATTTAAATGACTTCAAAATAAAGAAAACCACTAGTTTAATCAAAAGTTTTCCCAAATCAAACTTGGGATGTAATTAACCATAGGGGCTTGCCCCTATGGGATGTCTGTACCCCAGAAATAAATAAACCCTACTCAACCAAATATTGAGTGGGGGAATCTCTGTTAAATAATTGTAAATTTTATTATTGAGCCCATAAGGAGATGATATTTTTACCCTCCGGGGTAATATATCGTATTCTTATGCCGTGCCCGATTATAAAATATGCAATCCGTTTGAGGATACAAAAAATTCTCCAACAGAGAGCGGCAAGGGCTTCGACGGGCTCCTCTCCGGCGGCTTTCTTCCGGCGAGAAAATTAGTTCAAATTGAAGAGGACGACGAAAGGAGTCTTCAGATATGATTATTTTAAAACAAATCTTTGTAGATCTCAAGATTTATGGAAAAGAATTTTCTACGGTTTTATAGATTTTTATTTTTCTTCCGAATTTTCTTTAAGGAATAAATAAGAAATGTTTAGAGGAACATTTTAACGGTAAAATTGAAGAAATTAGAAAAATTTTTGGAGAAAGAAAAATTAAAGCTTTTTGTTAAAAATCTAATTCCTATTAAGTGCTTTTAGGAAAAGTGTTTCTAAGGTCCTTAGGAATGATCTTAAAGCGAAAATTTGGATTTTTGATGAAAATTTTGTTTTTATAATTTCCATAATTATTTTAATCCAAAAATTTAAATTATAATTATAATTATATGTTAAGGTTTAATTTTGGAGCAATATTGTTATGAAATTGAAGATTTATAATTTTCCAAAAATTTAGATTTAATTAAATTCGAAAATTTAAGTTTATTTAATTAAAAATTTATTAAGTATCGTATAGAATAGTTAAAGGGAAAACAACGGGTTTAGCATTAGACTTAGAATCAGTCTTAAGCCTTAATGAAGATTGAATTATGTGACACGTCTTTTTTGTAAATTTTCTTAGATTGTGATCGTTAAAGTGATCGTTAACGTTTGAAATATTTTTTTCAGAAGATAAGTGACGGCTGCATGACAACCGTACACATATCGTCGTAGAGGACCTCAGGAGGAAAGGTTCTCTTTTCTATTTTCTGTCGAGTTTGAGTCTTTATTTTTGTCCCTGTGTATTTTTTGAGTTTGAGTTTGTACCTGTGTATGAACATGAATTTGGAGTTTACGTAATTTGTGGTTTGATATTTTAGAAGTTGTGTGAGAAGAAAAACTTTGGAACACTTTTATTTGATGTTGTTTAGTGGCTCTTTCATTTAATGTTGGATGAAATTTATGTACTGATATTAAAGTCTTTAATGAAATTGTTTATGTTTAATTGTGCTCTTCCGTACGACCAACTGTTCCCGCCCTGTTTTTATCGGGCTAGTCGGGCCGGGTCGTGACAAAAGTGGTATCAGAGCAAATGTTTAATAATGATCAATGAAAAAGCCTATAGGATGATTGATTGAGTCTTAGAACGTGTAGGAAGTGTAATTTCATGAATTATTTTGCCTTATGATTGATGTATTTTGTCTTAGGAATATGGATCATGAGCAGAATGCCGCTGATGGCATTGATATGGAGAAAGGGAGGTAGCTACCAGATGTAGCAGAACCTTAGAGGAACAACACTATAGAGTCATTCGTTCAGATGATGGAAGCGATGACTCAGATGATTAAGACCTCCCAAACTTAAAGTAGTGGAAGTGGAAGTCGGTCTATGGATAAGAACCTGAAACTATTTCAGGATATGAAGCCTCTGCTATTTTCAGGTGGCAGACCTATAGAGACTGAGGACTGGTTGATGCGGATTGAGAAAATACTAGAGGGCATGTCTTGCCCAAAGGATAGAAGAGTGACATTGGTTGCTTATGCCTTTGATGGCGAGGCTGAAAGGTGGTGGAGTCAGATAGAAGAAACATTTGGAGGATGATCAAGCAGCCAAGTCACTTGGGTTGAATTTATAAATGTATTTAGAGGCTGGTATGTGTTTAAGTCAGCTAGAAGACAGATGCAGGGCAAGTTCAACAGATTGATTCAGGGAGACCGATCTATTTCTCAGTATGAGGCAGAGTTCACGATGTTTTCTAGGTATGCCCCACACCTGATACCTGATGTTGGAGAGAAATGTCACCGCTTTCTGAATGGATTAAAGAATATGATAAGGCAGCCTCTTGTACCTTTTGGAATTGAGAATTGAGGATTATCCCACTTTGGTGGAAAGAGCCAGAAGAATCGAGATGGACATACAAGCAACTCAGAAGAGGAGGGATTTTCAGAAAGGAAGATGGAGGGCATGTCAAAGCCTTCCTAGGTTGCCCAGTCTTCTCATTCAGGGGTTTCTACTTGGAAGAAGCTCAGATCCAGCAACTCTGATAGCAGTGCTACAACTGCTACTTTATGTAGTAAGTGTGGGCGAATGCATAGGGAGAGTGCCTCTCAGACACTAATACTTGTTACTAGTGTCATCAGCCTGGACATATAATGAAGTCTTGCCCTCTTTTGGGACAGAGATCTGCTTCAGATGTGAGGTCAGACAACAATACTCAGAGGATAGCTAGTAGACCAAGAGTTATGGAGTCTACTGGTTCTGTGTCTTCTCAAGGTTAGACTCATCAGAATGTTTAGCCTCGACTCTATGGATTGTCCCAGCAAGAAGCTAAGGGATCTCCTGATGTGGTTATAGTTATGTAATTTAATTAATTACAATGAATTTTTGTTATGAATATGAATGAACAATGAATAAAAATGAAATGAACAATTAATGAATAACATGTTTTGTAAATGATTGTTGTACTTGTTTATGATTAGGGACAAATCTTATGTGCGATAGACCTGTTAGAATTCTGTTTGATACTAGAGCATCACACTCCTTTATTTCAGAAGAGTTTGTTAGATCTGCAAGTTTGATTCCTACAGTCATGATTAAATTACTGTCAGTTTTGATGCCTAATGGAAATCATATAGAAGCTAAGCAGAGATGTCAAGTGGATTTGAGGATTTGTGATAAGAGCTTCAAAGCGGATTTTATTGTTTTACCTCTATCTGAGTTTGATTCAATCTTAGGCATTGATTGATTATCTTGTAATTTCGTGATTATAAATTTGATAGGAAACACTTGGATTTCTAAGTGTTTCTTACCCAAAATCAAGAAAAACCAAAGCCAAACTGCTGTCCACAGCAGAAATCAGCCAGGAAAGAGGGAGAAATCGGAAGAAAACACGAGAAAACTGAGAAGAAATTGCACAAAACTATTGTATTTCAATAGTAGAAGCAAAAACAATAAGAAAGATACAATGTTCTTCGATTCGAGAGGAAGAACCACTCTCCAACAATCTCCGGCAACGCCAAGAGCCCAAACAAGAAACCCTAGAACTCCAAGAAAATTCAAATTCCAGATAATCCCTCCCTCACACCCAAAACCCTTAATTAACCATAAAGGAGTTTTACAAAATGTCTAAACAGCCCCTCGCATTCAAAATTTCCCTCCCAAAATTCTTCCCTGGCCCCCGTCGGCTTCGCTTCGCCCGCTCGGTTCCGCCTCCCGCTCGCGATTCCGTCGCGAATAGAACTGGACCGGTCCAGGTTGGACCGGTCCAGCCGGCCCCTCCTGGGCCGGCGTAACATTACCGCCCTTCCAAAGAATCACCTTGTCCTCAAGGTGAAAATCAGGAAACTGCTGTTTCGTCCTCTCATATGGTTCCCACGTGGCCTCGTAGTCAGGAAGGTTCTTCCACTGGATCAACACTTCCTTAGTTTTATCTTCTTTCTGGCGCACCCCTTTTAGCTCCATAGGTTCTAAAATCACCTCTAAGTCCTCAGTCAGGGTTGCTGGTAGCTCAGAATTGGCGGTGTACTCCCCAATGGCCTTTCTCAATTGTGATACATGAAAAACTGGATGTATAGTTGCCGATGGAGGTAATTTCAATCTGTATGCTACTGACCCAATCTTCTCCAGTACTTCATATGGCCCAAAGTACCTTGGAGCCAGCTTTTCATTCCTCCTGTTGGCAACTGTCTTCTGTCTATATGGTCGGAGCTTCAGAAACACCCTCTCCCCTGCTGCAAACTGTATGTCCTTCCTATGCCCATCCGCTTGCTTCTTCATAATTTGCTGTGCTCTCAGTAGATGCCTCTTTAGCTCTTCAAGTACTCGGTCTCTCTCCTCTAAGTACTCTTCTACTGACGACACAGGAGTGCTGCTACTCCCAAAATGCACCAAGTGTGGAGGATCCCTTCCGTACAGTACTTTGAATGGCGTCATCTGTGAAGCTGAGTGAAAGGAAGTGTTGTACCAGTATTCTGCCCAGGATAGCCATTTGGCCCACAACTTAGGTGTCTCCGACACAAAACATCTCAAGTAGGTTTCCAAACTCCTGTTAACCACTTCCGTTTGGCCATCTGTCTGTGGGTGATAAGCAGTGCTCCTTTTCAAAACTGTTCCTTGTAACCTGAACAGCTCCTTCCAAAAGTGACTGAGGAACACCTTGTCTCTATCGGACACGATTGCCTCTGGTATCCCATGCAACCTGACAACCTCTCTGATGAAGGCTGAAGCCACTGTTACTGCGGTGTAAGGATGTCGGAGGGGAATAAAATGAGCATACTTGCTCAGTCTATCCACCACCACTAGGATCACTGTGAAGCCTTCTGAGCGGGGCAACCCATCTATGAAGTCCATGGATATTTCCTCCCACACTCGTCCTGGTAACGCCAACGGCTGTAGTAGCCCCCCTGGTGACATAGCCATGTATTTGTTCCTCTGACAAATCTCACATTTGGCCACCATCTCCTCTACATCTCTATGCATTCCCTTCCAATAAAGCTCAGCAGCAATCCTCCTGTAGGTCTTCTGCACCCCAGAATGACCACCAACCGCGCTCCCATGAAATTCTTGGAGGATGTTTGGGATGTGGATAGAAGTCCTGGGCATCACGAACCTCCCTTGATACAACAATCTATCCCCCTCTACTGAGTACCCTGGGTGGCTATCACCTTATCTTAATAAATCAGCCCTGATCTTTTCCAACCCCTCATCTTTCGAGCTCTCTACTTTGATTGCCGCCCAATCTAACATCAAAGGAACAGACACACCCACTGTCTGAAGTTCACCCAAACATCTGGACAAGGCATCAGCAGCTTTGTTTTCCCCGCCTGGTCTGTACTGAATTTCAAAGTCATACCCCAGCAATTTTGAAAGCCATCGCTGATGCTCTTCAGTCACCATCCGTTGCTCTAACAAGTACTTCAGGCTCCTCTGGTCAGTCCTGACAATAAAGTGTCTGCCCAATAAGTAAGGTCTCCACTTCTGGATGGCCAGTACAATCGCCATCAGCTCTCTCTCGTAGACAGACTTCAGTCTAGCCCGGGATGACAGTACTTGACTGAAGTAAGCTATGGGTCTGTGGTTCTGCATCAACACTGCTCCCAATCCATAGCCTGAAGCATCTGTCTCCACCACAAACATCTGATTGAAGTCCGGCAGAGCAAGCATTGGCACTGTCGTCATGGCTTTCTTCAGCTTCTCAAAAACCTCTGAAGCTGCTTCTCCCCATAAAAAATTGTCCTTCTTCAATTGCTCTGTCAGTGGCCATGCTATAGTGCTGTATCCCCTCACGAACCTCCTATAGTATCCTGTCAATCCCAAGAATCCTCTGAGCCCCTTCAAGGTCTTGGGTTGAGGCCATGCCAGCATTGCCTTTATCTTGGACTGATCTGCAGCCACTCCCTCCTGGGATATCACATGCCCCAAGTACTCCACCCGTGCCTGAGCGAAGTCACACTTCTTGAAATTGGCCTTCAGCTGATGCTCCCTCAGCACATCCAACACCACTCTCAGGTGCTCTAGGTGTTCCTCCTCAGTCCTGCTATAAATTAGTATGTCATCAAAAAATACCAACACAAACCTGCGAAGGTGTGGCTTGAAGATCCGGTTCATCAATGCCTGGAATGTCGCTGGGGCATTGGTGAGGCCAAAAGGCATCACCAGAAACTCGTAGTGGCCCTCATGAGTCCTGAAGGCTGTTTTCTGCACATCTTCCTTCCTCATCTTGATCTGATGATAGCCTGACTTCAGATCAATTTTGGTGAACAAAGCAGCTCCATGCAGCTCATCCATCAACTCGTCAATCACAGGGATGGGAAACTTATCAGGCACTGTCTCTTTGTTGAGAGCTCTGTAGTCAACACAGAACCTCCAACTCCCATCCTTCTTTTTTACCAGCAGAACTGGGCTAGAGAAAGGGCTCACACTGGGCTGAATGATCCCCCCTTCTAGCATTTCCCCCACCAATTTCTCAATCTCATCTTTTTGCACCTAAGGGTATCTGTAAGGTCTCACACTGATAGGGGAGGCTCCCTCTTTCAGGATGATCTGATGCTCCCGCTCTCTGTCAGGTGGGAGTCCCACCGGAGGTTGGAACACATCCTCGAACTCCTGTAGAAAGGGCTGAACCAACGCAGGAATGGGTTTCTCTTCCCCCTCCTGTTGATCCTCCAAGCTTTGCAACTCCACCAGGAAACCTCCTCCTTCCTCATGGATAATTTTTACCATCGACCTGAGTGACACTCCAGCTCTGGACAAACCTGGTTCCACCCTCAGCTTCACCCTCTTGCCTTCTACCATCAGTTCCATCACCATGGTTCCTCAGTTCACCTTGGTTTCACCCAAGGTCTGTAGCCATTTCATGCCCAAAATGACATCGGTGCTACCCAACCTCAGGGGTAGGAAGTCCTCCACCACCCTGATCTCCTGTAGGCTCATCTCCACCCCCTTGCAGATCCCCGTGCTAGACTCAATCTTTCCTGTCCCCATCATCACCCCATAACTGCATGTCTCAGTAGGCTCCATCCCCAGCTCCTCCGCCACCTGGGTGGATATGAAATTGTGGGTTGCCCCACTATCGATCAGTACTACTACCTCCCTCCCATGGATCTTCCCCTTCACCTTCATGGTATGACTAGGGGTAAATCCCATCACAGAATTGAGGGATACCTCGGCCACCTCCAACTGGGGGTCACTCTGCTCCTCATCAGAGTAATCACCCTCCTCAGGCGCCTCGTCTATATAGACGGTGAGAGCCCGAAGAGCGCGATCCTTGCATCTGTGCCCTGGAACAAACTTCTCCTCACATCTGAAACAAAGGCCCTTGGCCCTCTTCTCCTGCATCTCTTCCTCAGTCAATTTCTTGAAGCTTCCTGCAGTTCTAGTCACCCCGCTCTTCTCCTTTCCACTCTCTCTAGGGACACTAGGGCTTGGCCCTTTTGGAGCCAAGTAAGTGGTGGTTGTCCTGGTGGGACCTCCTGAGTGGTTGTTCCGCCAACTTCGAGCGTTGGTCTTCTGGTTCTCCACCAGCTGAGCCAACTCCATTGCCTCCCTCAGGTCTCTCGGTCTCATGACCTTCACAGCATCCCTAATTTCTGGCTTGAGCCCCTTCATAAAGTTCCCCCCCAACGTACTATTCGATAAGCCCTCCATGTCGCCCACCAGACTCTCGAATTTCTTTCTGTATTCCTCCACTGTCCCCTCCTGAGTGAGGGCATAGAACTGCTCGGAGATCTCCCATGGGCTGCCCCCCCTGAATCTCTCTCTGATGGCCTCCTTGAAATCCCTCCACGTTCTCACCGGGTCCCACTTATCCATGTACTTGAACCAGGCAAAAGCCGCCCCTTCCAAGCACATGCTAGCAGCCATCAATCTCTCCTCCTCCATAAGGCCATTCACTGCAAAGTACCTTTCCACCTTGTGGATCCACTCATCCACATTTCCCTCTTCGAAAACAGGCATTTTCAGCTTCCTGGCCCTCGTGTCCATCCCGTATGCTATGTTCCCCCCATGGCCTCCTCTGTCCCAGGCAATGGGGTCTTCCCAAGTTCCTCTTTCTCCATATCGGGGCTCATCCTCCCTCCTCGGCCGTCGATAGCCAACTTCCCCTCGCGCTCCGCCATGGTGGTTATGGATCCCCCATGGCCGGTCCACTGGGTCGGGCCTCTGACGACGCCAATCATCCTCTCTTTCTTCCCTGAAGTCTCTCCTTCTTTCTTGCTCTTCCCTCCTGATGGATTCCCGATGTAGCATTCTTCCGTTGCTACCAAGCAGTTCCACCTCCTCTTCCCCTTCCAGATTTGCCTTCTCCTTACCCTTGCTCCCACTACCTTCTCCTCTTTCCTCCACTGGCACAGCTCTTGCTTGCCCTTCCAACAACTTTTTCATCATCTCCTCCAATGCCATGAATTTCCCTTCCATATTCTCACTCAACGTCGCCATCTTCTCCTCCAGATCCGCCTTAAATTGACCCACTTCGGTCTCCAAGACTTCTACACGTTTAGATGCCATGGGAACCAAAAAATGGTCGCCGGATCCCTTCCGAAAAGCAAAAATCTGCAGCGAAACGGTGGAAAACAGCCCCCCACCGTCCGGATCTTCGCTCTGATACCAATTTGATAGGAAACACTTGGATTTCTAAGTGTTTCTTACCCAAAATCAAGAAAAATCAATGCCAAACTGCTGTCCACAGAAGAAATCAGCCAGGAAAGAGGGAGAAATCGGAAGAAAACGCGAGAAAACTGAGAAGAAATTGCACAAAACTATTGTATTTCAATAGTAGAAGCAAAAACAATAAGAAAGATACAATGTTCTTCGATTCGAGAGGAAGAACCACTCTCCAACAATCTCCGGCAACGCCAAGAGCCCAAACAAGAAACCCTAGAACTCCAAGAAAATTCAAATTCCAGATAATCCCTCCCTCACACCCAAAACCCTTAATTAACCATAAAGGAGTTTTACAAAATGTCTAAACAGCCCCTCGCATTCAAAATTTCCCTCCCAAAATTCTTCCCTGGCCCCCGTCGGCTTCGCTTCGCCCGCTCGGTTCCGCCTCCCGCTCGCGATTCCGTCGCGAATAGAACTGGACCGGTCCAGGTTGGACCGGTCCAGCCGGCCCCTCCTGGGCCGGCGTAACAAAATTGTAACAAAAAGGAGGTTAAGTTTTGTATGTCACGAGAGGAGAAGTTCAAATTTCAAGGGATAAAGGAGTAACTGCAGTGATTGTGTCATCCTTGAAGGCTTTTCAGATGTTAAAAAAAGGATATGAAGGCTTTTTGGCCTATGTTAAGGAGGAGATGAAAGAAGATAGAGAGCTGAAGGACATCCCAATTGTTTAGGAATTCCTATAAGTGTTTTCAGATGATTTACCTGGCTTACCTCCAAGTAGAGAAATAGATTTTTCTATTGATTTAGTGGCAGAAGCTGAACTTGTTGCTAAGGCTACTTACATAATGACAATTAAAGAGTTTAAGGAGTTGAAGGAACAACTATAAGAGTTGCTTGAGAAGGGTTTCATCAGCATAGTACCTCCCCTTAGGGTGCTCCTGTACTATTTGTAAATAAAAAGGATGGAAACCTAAGGCTCTGTATAGATTACAGAGAGCTGAACAAGTTGACAGTGAAGAATAAGTATCCTCTTCCAATGATAGATGATTTGTTTGATCAGTTTGAATGTGCTTCAGTATTTTTCAAGATTGATTTGAGATCAGGGTATCACCAGCTCAGGATTAGAGAGGAAGACATTGCAAACATCGATTAAAAAAGCGGTCGAGACGTTCGAACAGAGGCGCGACTCAGTTCGAGGCGCTAACCTGGCGCCTTGAGGCTTAAGCCTCAATGTATTCGACGAGGCATGCAATTTTTTTCAGCGAGGCGTACGCGTCGAGGCGTAATGCCTCGAGGTAGCGTGAGGCGACGCCTCATTAGGAATCGACGGAGCTCACAGCGAAGAATAAATTCCTTATTTTTCGAGCCAATACCACTCGATACCGACCGGAACATGCTCGGTACTGAGCCAGTACCGCTTAGTACCGAGCATGTACAACTCGGTACCGAGCCAGTACCGCCCGGTACCGAGTAGTACATACTCGGTACCGCTTGGTATCTTTCCATACAAACAACTTACGAACTTTAAAAACAAGCAGAATTTCAAAATTACTCTTTTAATAAAATTTTATTTTGGGGGCGCTGCCCCCAGAAACCACTGGTCGAACCCCGCCAGGAGGCAGCGCCCCCTTGGACCCCCGGCAGACCGGTATATTATTGTATTCATGTTATTTTATTATTGGTAGTACAAATAATTCTTAAAACAAATCTTCAAATTCATAGTTGACATAATATTTTGTTATTTTTTGTCATTATTTATAATTTTTAATTAATTTATTTTAACCATTTTGAGGCTTACGCCTCGAGGCTTATGCCTCACCTCACTTAGAAAAAATGCCTCAATTTTTGATTTCGTCTTTTAAAACATTGATTGCAAAGACTACTTTCATTACCAGATACGGGCATTATGAGTTTGTAGTGATGCCCTTTGGTTTGACGAATGCCCCTGCAGTATTTATGGACCTCATGAATAGAATCTTGAAGCCATTTATGAATCTATTCGTGATAGTATTCATAGATGACATACTGGTATACTCCCAAAATGAGAAACTGTATGTAAATCACTTAAGGATTGGGTTAAATGCATTGAAGGAAATGAACTCTATGCTAAGTTCTCCAAGTGTGAATTTTGGTTGAAGAGTGAAATTTTTGTGGCATGAAATCACTGATGGGAAGATAGTTGTGGATCAGTATAAGGTGCAAGCGATAGCAGACTAGCTACAATGACTAAGGTTAGGAGCGTTTTGGGATTAGCAGGCTACTACAAGAGATTTGTTGAGGGGTTTTCTCAAATATCAATGCCACTATCTAGATTGACTCAGAAAGCAGTGAAGTTTGATTAGACAGCTCAGTGTGAAGAAGCTTTTCAAAGGTTAAAGAAGTGTTTGATTACTGCTCCAGTGCTGACTATACCCTCAGGATTAGATGGATTTCAACTTTACAGTGATGCCTCACATAAAAGGTTGGGTTGTGTACTAATGCAGAATAGAAGAGTCATTGCCTATGCTTCTAGACAATTGAAAAATCATGAAAGGAATTACCCGACCCACGATCTAGAGTTAGCTGCAGTAGTTTTTGCCTTGAAGATCTGGAGGCATTACTTGTACGGAGTTCAGTGTGAAGTTTTTACTGACCACCTGAGTTTGAAGTATATCTTCACCCAGAAGGAACTGAATCTAAGGCAGAGGAGATGGCTAGAACTTATTAAAAATTATGAGTTAGACATTCAGTATCACCCGGGCAAAGCAAATGTTGTTGCTGATGCTTTAAGCATAAAGAATTCAGGTAGTGCAAATTGGAGATTACAGAGCAGCAGGAATTGATAAGGGATTTGGAGAAGTTAGAGATTTCAGTGATTCAACCCAATGATGCAGAAATTATAAGGTTGAATCAGACTACTATTATATCAACCTTTCCAGAAAGGGTACTAGAAGCTTTGTCACATGATGCAAACTTTAAGAAGATACTGGATTTGGTCAGTGTGGGACACATTGAAGATTTTAAGCTTTATGATGAAGGATTGCTTCGTTATAAGGGCAGATTGTGCATACTAGATGTGGATGACTTAAGAAAAGAAATCTTTCAAGAAGCTCACTACTCCAGTTACACCATTCATCTAGGAAGTAATAAGATGTATCAGGATTTAAAGAAGATGTTTTGGTGGCCAGAAATAAAGAGAAGTGTGGCAGAAACAGTATCCAAATGTATTTCATCTCAAATGGTTAATGCTGAAAATCAAAAGCCAGGAGAATTTTTACAGCCTTTACCCATACCAGTGTGGAAATGGGAAGACATTGCTATGGATTTTGTGGTTGGTTTACCCAGATCCAGAAGAGGATGTGATGCTTTATGGGTAATTATTGATAGGTTGACTAAGTCTGAACACTTTATACCTATCAAATAGTCTGATCTAGTTGCAAAATTGGCAAGCCTGTATGTTGATCAGATTGTCAGATTGCATGGGTACCTAAGACTAAAGTGTCAGATCGGGATGGAAGATTCACTTCCAAATTTTGGAAGAAGGTTCAGAAAGCTTTGGGTACCAGACTTATCTTTAGTACAGCTTTCTATCCTCAGATAGATGATCAGTCAGAAAGAACCATCGAAACCTTAGAAGATTTGTTCAGGTTATGTGTCCTGAATTTTGGTGGTAAGTGGGAGGCATGTACCTTTAATTGAGTTTGCCTATAACAACAACTTCCAAGCAAGTATTGATATGACTTCTTATGAGACTTTATATGGGAGAAAGTGTATGACACCTTTAAGCTGGGTTGAGACAGGAGAAAGGAAGATTATTGATGCTGATCTGGTTGATGATGCTACAGAAAAGATCAGGTTGATCAAAGATAGATTGAGGGCAGTGCAGGACAGACAGAAGAAATACTATGATGCCAAACACCGACCAGATGAGTTTGATGTGGGAGAGTTTGTGTTCCTTAAGGTCAGTCCGATAAAGGGAGTGAAGAGATTTGGCAAAGCAGGAAAGCTAAGTCCAAGATTTGTAGGTCCATCTAAGATTTCAGAAAAGATTGGAAATGTGGCTTATAGGTTAATTTTACCAGCACATATGAGTGGAATGCATAATGTATTCATATTTCCTCTTTAAGGAAATATATTTCAGATAAGACTCAAAGGATTAGTAGTGAAGTAGTAGATATTCAGTCAGATTTGACATTTGTTAATGAACCAGAGAAAATTCTTGACTATTAGGTTAAGTAGTTGAGGAGCAAAACGATCCCCTATGTTAAGGTGCTTTAGAAGCATAGTTCAGAGAACGATGCCACCTAGGAGAAAGAGTCAGAAATGAGGGAGAACCACCCTCATTTGTTTGGCTAAGGTATGGCTTTATTGTTTAGTTTTTCTTTTAAATTTTGAGGAAGAAATTTTTATTAGGAAGGTAGAATTGTAAAACCCGAAAACAACGTTCATGGGTCGTCGCACGTTTTTCGACGCATCAAAACGAGACTTAAATGAAATTTTTGAAGTTAACAGAATATAACAAAAATAATTTTAGAAAACCCTACGCAAAATTCTGATCGTTTTGATATATAGGACTTTTAATTAATTATGTGTATATTGGAAATTATAAAATTCAGAAGTTTGAAAATACCAGTTTTACCCCTATGCGAATAGAAGCCAAAAATTTTTAGGTGAGGGTAAAATGAACTTTTGGCAATCCCATTCTCTCTTATTAGGCCTAATCGAACACTCCTCCCTATCCCATTCACGCAAATCGGCCGAAACCGAGCGAGACGGGCGAACGAGTGCGGCAAGGGCTTCGACGGGCTCCTCTCCGGCGGCTTTCTTCGGGCGAGAAAATTAGTCCAAATTGAAGAGGACAATGAAAAAAGTCTTCAGATATGATTATTTTAAAACAAATCTTTCTAGATCTCAAGATTTATGGAAAAGAATTTTCTAGGGTTTTATAGATTTTTGTTTTTCTTCTGAATTTTCTTTAAGGAATAAATAAGGAATGTTTTGATGAACATTTTAACGGTAAAATTGAAGAAATTAGAGAAATTTTTTGAGAAAGAAATATTAAGAATTTTTGTTAAAAATCTAATTCCTATTAAGTGCTTTAAGGAAAAGTGTTTCTAAGGTCCTTAGGAATGATCTTAAAGCAAAATTTTGAATTTTTGATGAAAATTTTGTTTTTATAATTTCCATAATTATTTTAATCCAAAAATTTAAATTATAATTATAATTATATGTTAAGGATTAATTTTGGAGCAATATTATTATGAAATTGAAGATTTATAATTTTACAAAAATTTAGATTTAATTAAATCCAAAAATTAAAGTTTATTTAATTAAAAATTTATTAAGTATCTTAAAGAATAGTTAAGGGGAAAATAATGAGTTTAGCATTAGACTTAGAATCAGTCTTAAGCCTTCATGAAGATTGAATTATGTGACACGTCTTTTTTGTAGATTTTCTTAGGTTGTGATCGTTAAAGTGTAAGGTGAAAGAACTTTGTCGAAGCGACATACCGTGCTTAAGAGAGTTAGATGTTCATACCTCAATTAATATTATAAGTGCTTAAAATTTTTTTATGCTTAGAATGAAATTTTATGCAATTATTTTATTGTTAAATGTTTTATATTAAATGATTGAAAGAATATTCTACAATTTCATATTTCTATTTTATGCATTATTTGAAAAGCATTTAAAGCATATGAGGAACCCTTAAGCATAAAATTTATGAAGCTTATGAAAGACAAATTGAGCATAATTGAAAGATTTAAATCGAATAACAATTTCATGTGCATGTTGATTCGGAAGTGCCAAAATGGTAAAGGTAAAGAGGCTTACAAAAGTCAAATGATAATGGGGTTCTACGGAGCAAAATGGTAAACGAAATGGTCAAAAATGACTGTACCTGATCAGTACGAACACTGGTACTTCCGGAACGGGTGTATACATTTAACATGAGCATAATTGCATTTGAATTGCATATGAAAATGATAAAAGGAAAGAAAAAAAAGAAAGAATGAAAGAAAGCAAAAATGAAAGTAAGAATGGAAATTTAAATGCTATGATTTGCAAAATGATATGAAATGATTTCAATTATAAAAGTTTTTGTTATATGCATCTTATGAAATTAATTGAGTTATGAATTATCTGCTGAGCAAATAAGCTCATCCTATGTTTGAAATATTTTTTTCAGGAGATAAGTGATGGCTGCACGACGACCGTAAATATATCGTCATAGAAGACCTCAGGAGGAAAGGTTCTCTTTTATGTTTTTTGTT